>SWKW01000259.1:0-29457 GCA_011058865.1 Didymella keratinophila
GTGTTTTAGGCCATAATAGGGTGAGTTTTGGTGTGGTCTTGGCAAAAGTGGCCCGCTCGCCCGTGTGGCCCGCTCGCCCGTTGTGTACGTTACACGCTGTTCTTCGCGAACTACAGAAGACACTCTAATCTCTTTACTAGGTTACTAGACAGCAATATTTAAATAGAATTAGCAATAACTTTAGTTAAAGCACTAAAGAACGTATATAAAAAATTACTAGATATTATTGCTAAAGCTTAGTTACAGAGTATCTCTTATGTTAATAAGAAATAATAAACAGCACCTCTGCTAAAGGAGGGGAATAAAGTCTATCTCCTTATAAAAAACCTACGCACACAGCAACTAATAAAAAAACTAGACAAGGTTAAGGTTAGACTATTTTTAATTCCTAAGCAGATTAGCCTAGTTAACTATTAACTTACGCTACCTAAGAATGCAAAGGTTTATCCTGTGTTCTATATTTTGCTGTTAGAACCAGCTAATCCTAGAACACTAATCTAGAAAGACTTTTATTACTAGGCAGACAGCTAGAACAAGTAGAAAGTTAAAAAAATATTAAAACACTAAAGAACAGGACTAGACACAGAGTACCTAGTTAAGTAGTTAGAATACCTAGAATTAGAAAACACCTAGGAGCTAACAACTTACCTTATAAACTACTAACAGTTGCTACGCTAGTATTAGCAGTATTAGGGTCTAAAGGCAGAGGATGCGTTGCCTAATTAAGTGCAAGGGATCTAGGCATTAACCTATCCTTAAGCGTACTAACGTCACGCAATACTAACTCTTATTACTCTAGCTACTTAATATCCTCAACAAACTAAGCACTTGCGTTAAACTATTGCTGTTTGCAACACTTTAAGAATTTCTTTTATTTTCGCACCTAATTTAGCTTCGCGCGCGCTGCTTGCAGAGCAGCTATTGCTGCCTCTTTAGCTTCTGCTGCCTTATCTTCTATTTCCTCTAGGCGCAATATCTTGTTATCAATTTTTAAAAAATCTAGAATTAGCAGGTTAACAGGCTCACACTTCTTAATCCTGTTGTACTTGCAGTTACTACACTTCTTGCTTAAGAACGCAAGCTTGCAAGGCAAGTTGTTCTTAGTATAATACTTGCAAGCAACTAACGTACGCCACGGGTAAGTCAGTCACACACCCAAGTTAGTCACTTTTGCTAAGACTATATTAAAACACTCTTACTACACTAATGCCTCCCTAACAACTTAATTTAAATGTGTTAAAGGAGGCTTAGATACAGCTCGCGCTCTAGGCTCTTAATAGAGACGCAACTCTCTCCTAGCAACGCGCTGCAGCTATCTACAAGGTCCCTTAATTAACTATAAGCAACTAACGCGCTAGACAACACTTACAAGCTAATTCTATAGCTAACCTACAGAGGCTAGATAACAACAAGGAGTAGGTAATTGTTAAGCACATACTTAAGCTAGTTGCGCGAGGATTTCCCCCTCAGCTATTAGCTGTAGCTAATATAGCTAATTCTTTGCGCGCTAAGCGTAGTCTAGGCTATGTTAGCCTAAACTAGCCTAGTATGTTTGTTAAACGTTAACTAGAGCTTGTAGTAAGATTTAATTGCAAGTATAACTACAAGCAAGCCCTCTGCGAGGATCCTAAGGTAATCTAGGGCTAGTTTAGCCTAGTAGCCAACATTAAAGTTAAGTATAGTATCCTAGATAAAGACACGTACAACTTTAACAAGACAGGCTTCATGATAGGTTAGATATCTACTAGAGCAGTTATCACAGCTTTAGAGAGACAAGGACAACTAAAGCAGGTCTAGCTAGGCAATTAGGAGTAGACAACAATTATTAAGAGTATTAATACTACAGGGTAGGCTATTCTACCCTTTATTATCTTCTAGGGCGCTAACTACCTCTTAAGCTAGTACAAAGAGGAAGATCTACCCTATAATTAGGTTATTAGAGTCTCTAAGAACAGCTAGACTAATAACAAGCTTAGGCTTAAGTAGTCAAAGCACTTTAACACGCATACAAAGGAGTATACTATTAGCAGCTACTATTTACTAGTTATTAATGGCTATAAGAGCTACAATCTGCTAGATTTCTAGAAGTTCTGCACAGATAACAGGATTATTACTGTATATATACCTTTACACTTATTACACCTCCTCTAGCTACTTAATATAGGCTGTTTTGCCCCTTTAAAGAGGGCGTACAGGCGCTAAGCTAAAAACCTTATGCGCAACTAGATTACCTACATTATAAAGCATAAGTCCCTGCTATGCTTTAGAGCAGCTTATAATGCTGTGTTTACCTCTAGCAATATCTAAGGAGGGTTCTAAGGCGCTAGACTAGTCCCTTTTAACTTAGAACAGGTTATAAGCTGCCTTAATATAAAGCTGCGCACTTTATTACTATAACTCCCTCTTAACAACAAGCCTTAGCAGTTGCAAACCCTAAGTAATACCCTAGAATTTAAGTTATAATTAACTCTAATTTAAGATAAGTATAAGAAGCAGCAGGGCAGCTTACTAAATTCTATTACTAGCGCTCTTAAGCACTATACAAAGGGGGGAGCAATTCTTGCGTATAAGTTAGTGTTAGCGCAACAGGAGATAGCTAAGCTTTAAGCAGCTAATAAGGCTGCTATGTGATGTAAATTGCACAAAAGAAAGCAAACTTAGAAAAAAGGGACTATAATAGTTAAGGAGGGCTAGCAATTAACAGCTCTAAGAGAGTTTAGGGCGCGTAGTAATAGTAAGAAGCTAAAGAGGCAGGTATGCGCTAAAGTAGGTAAGCCCTCCTAATAACGCTGTAGACAGTGTAGCAAAGGTAGGCATAACACGCAAATGTGCAAAGATAAAGTAGAAGAGGTCTCTAAGTAATATTACAGCTTATTTTGCCTTGTGCAGCCCTAAAGTGTAGTGTTTTAGGCTATAACAGGGTGAATTTTAATGTGGTCTTAGTAAAAGTGACTAACTTAGCTGTGTGACCGACTTACCCGTGGCGTACGTTATAGCAACAAATCTAACAGCATTTATTTAGTTTCCTTTGTTGTAGTAGTGAAGCGTACTCTTAGAGGTTATTAAAATTAGTCTATAAGAGTATAGACTAGAAGGAGGGAGGATAGTGTTACAATCCTACGCTAGAACGCAGGGCTAGAAGGCCTTTTAACTTATAACAAGCCTTAAGCACTAGAGACTATAGTTATATAACATTTTACAAATTCCTACGCAATTCTTAAGCTAAGACTGTAGGACTCTAAGACATAGGTTATATAACTAACTACGCTTTCTACACTTTCCTACTAATTCCTACAAGGCTACCTATGCAATACTATAAGATAGTATAAGACTTTATAGTACACTTTAGTATACCGCGTGTAGGAATACAACTCTTATAGTTTATGTTTAACTTTGTTAATTAAGTTTGTTATCAGAATCTTATCCTTAATACTATAGTTAGTTAACTCTGCTGCTAGCTATTAAACCCTTCTACTATATTAGACTCTGCCTAGACGCAGAAGCCCTACTAATCTAGAAACTGTACTCTATCTCTAAGAACTAACCTAAACTAGTACAATATTGGACTTTGTCTAGGTACGACTTCAACATTAGCCTTACAGCTATATTAGCTACAGCTAATAGCTAAGGAGGAAATTCTTATACAATTAGCTTAAGTATATACTTAATAATTACTTGCTTCTAATTATTGTCTAGCCTCTATAAGTTTAACGTAGTATCTACTTATAAGAGTTGTCTAGCGTTTTAATTACTTAGTATAGCTTAAGAGACCTTATAGATAGCTATAGTGTGTTATAGAGAGAAAGTTGCGTCTTATTTAAGAGCCTAAAGCGCAAGCTATATCTAATGTTTATTCAACACGTCTAACTGCTGTTATTAGGGAGGTATTAGTCTAGAAAAGGTGTTTTAGTAGGGTCTTAGCAAAAGTAGCTAACTTGCCTCTGTAGCTAATTTACCCGTAGGGTACGTTATAGAAGAGGCTAACTTTACTTCTCTATCTTTCTGCTTCTGTAGTATAGGATACATGTATACTTGTTAGAAGGCTACTTTGCCCCTTGACACGTGCTAATAACTGCCTGCATTAGGCTGTTAGTATATACTAAGGCGTAACGAGTCTAGACAGCTAGCAAAGATTCGCAAGCTTACCTACATTCGCTATCTTGCTAGGACATGCGGTTACTAATGCACTTTCAGGCTTGGCGAGCAAACAGCAGCGGACATAAGCCGCCACATATAGATTAAGTGCTGGCTAAGATCTGTTGCGCAGCCTGCAGGTCAACAGATATGTCGTGATCCCAGATCCAGCTCATTCGACTCGTCGCATTCTGCTCCAGTGCATGCAGATCATCGGCCACGCCTTCGCCTTCGAGGTCCCATAATTGGCCAGCTTCTCGACTCGTCTTCACCACCTTTTGACTTCTGGGCCGTCGTACCGCATCATAAGCCTTGAACGCTGTCTTGAAATCATCTCTTGTCTGGCACTTCGACAGCACTTGGCTCAAAATATACGCATCTTCGACACACATGCCTGCGCCTGACCCTTGGTGCGGTGTCGAGGCATGTGCTGCATCGCCAACAAGACACACAAGAGGCTCAGTGCTGTAGTAGGTCGAAGCAGGTAGATGGTTGAAAAGCGCCCAGATGTCAGGCTTTTGGATATTGGCCATCAGAGTGCGAACCTTCGGATCCCAATGCTGGAAGTCTTTCAGCATGTCTTCTCGGGACGCCTGCAATACCCAGTTGGTGTCCTCCCAGGTCGATTTCGAGGCGAAGGCCACCACTGTGAAATCAGTCAACGTGTAAAGGATGCTAATGTATCGGGAAGCTCACCATTCATGATCTTGCCACCCGCAATGGGAAAAGTGATCAAATGCCCATGGTATCCCATGTGCAGTTGAGGCGTCCGGTGTTCGTCGCTGCTCATTATCTCGATGGCCTTGTCCATTGGCAGTAGTCCACGATACACGTACTTACCGGAGAACACTGCTGGCGCCGGATCTGAATTGGCAAGTACGATGGGTCGAATGCGCGACTTGATACCATCACAGCCAAAGACAGCGGTATGCTGAGCTCTACTTCCATCTGCAAAGTGCAGCACCACATTACCTTCACAGGCAGGTAAGACGGCAGCTGCTGAGAGATGAACGTGAAGACATACCTGATGCATCTCCCACTTTCTGTACGTCAAGAACCCGCTTTCCGAATACAGCGATTCCATCTGGGATCAACCTGACCAGCTCGTTCAAGAAGTGCGCTCTGTGCACCCCTCCCCTTGGTCCCTTCCTGGACGGAATCTTGAACAACTCTTCACCAGTTCTGGCGCCTGTTTTCCTCTCGTCACTCACCCTGACGGTGAACCAGATCGGTGGATCTGACTCCTCGTTGCCCTGAATGCATTTCTCGAACGCAGCAGCAATGCGTGGGTCGATCTGGGCCATCGTACGGACCATGACGGGCTGGAAGCCAACACCGGCACCGATCTCGCCGAAGGCAGAAGCGGACTCATAGAGTGTGATCTTGAAATGAGGACAGTGTTTGAGGAGAGCGATCGTGAGCAGGACGCCCGCAATTCCACCGCCTATGACGGCGACATTGGGGCCACCTTTCGATTGTAATGTAGACGTCATGATGAGGACGAGAAGTAGGACACGAAGAATCCGTGATGGAATCAAGGAGGCTCAGACCTGCTGTGAGGAAACAAGAAGTCTAGGAGAGGTCGCCGAGAAGCCGAGGTCAGCCTTTCCGCAGTAGGTGCTGAGCTTATGCAGGATGTCAGACCCTGGGTGCGAAGGCGCGCTTGCATCACGGCCCCACTTTCCCTACGCATCTCGAATTCAACCGCAAGACCGCCGCGGAGGAATGCAGGACTGACCACACTGTAGCCACGCCAAAATTTCCACAATGCGTTGTGCACAATCTGGAATTCGTCGAAAGCCTTTAAACCGCGCCACAGCAACTCGTCCATGGTTTGAATCTTCGAAATAACATGCACGCGGCGTCCTGTGCGTCGCAAACCAGGGCCGTCAGACAGGAAAGCGATGTAGTCTGAGGGTGGCCCGATCAGATTGCAAGCAAAACTCGCTCGGTCGCTGGCTGCCTGCAACCCATTGAGGACCTGCAGCTTTCAGGCGATGCTGCTCGCGATGCCTGAGATGACCCATTGGAGATGCGGTGATACTCCGATGCTAGACCCTTGATACTTGCACATCCGTAGTGACTTTGACACCATGCAAATCCATGTCGTCGCTCTCGCTCTTCCGATCAACCACGTTGACTGTGATATGAGCTTCCATCTTCGCAGCCCCAATGATCTGTTCCTAGCTCTCACTAGGACTGATCGAAGCATACGTCTCGCGAATACCCCTATTCGAGGCAGTGACATTGCCATGCGATACACTTCAGATCTGCCTGCGCCTTCGCCACGCTGCACATACGAGCCGCCCATCCCGTTCCTGCTGGGTCCATCGCTGTACCCGTACTGGTACTGTGCCGAGGCTGTGCCTTTGCGCCTGCGCCATCTTCGCGGCCAAAGCGCACCGATGATTTGTCTGAGACTGATGAGACAGGCGCAGATGACACCCGTTGCCGACTCGATATAACTCCACAGGTTTGTAGGCGCCAACTCCCATGACGGTTCCTTGGTCGTGAGTGTGAGCGGCAATGTAGCCACGCGAAGCGCGATCGTGAGGCAGATGAAGAACCCCATGCAGAAAAGGCCCACTAGGCCTGCGCGCGATCCGATCGACATGTTGAGCCTGATTATGACCGGTATTGGAAGTATGAAGATCGCTATGTCTGTGATCAAGTCAAGAATGGCGTCCGACCAGCTACTCAAAATGTCAATTCGCAGAATGGAGTCTAAATCAAGAGAAACTTACCGATGTCCGAAGAAGCTGATGCATGTGCCCGGTATGGTGCGATCAGACACACGAGGCATGGGCGTACACTGGGAGATGACAACGAAAAGATACGAGACACTCCAGCCGATCGAGACTACGATCAACACGAGGTCGGCTCTTCTGAAGTGTGGCAAGGGAAAGATGCGATAGTACAAGGGAACGAAGGCCATCTTGTTGAAGCCGTTGGTAAGCGTGTAGAATGCTTGCGTCAACCAGAAGTACTGAGCCTGTCAGCCGCTGAAGCTCCCTGCGAAGATTTTCCAACCAGCCTTCATGGCAGTCCTGAGATCACCGCCTGTCCGCTTGATGTCCATGACACGCAGGCCGAATCCATACAACATTTTTTCGTGGATCATAACGGTAAAGATGATGAGAAACAACTAACTGGTCAGAAACGATTCCACAAGTTCGAGGGCCTTACTCACATTAGCTGCTATCACCAGCGCGTCTTCGAGACCCAGCCATCCTCGGTTCTTGATAGTTACTGATAGTCTGAAGAAAAGTAGTAAGGTCGCGATCGTAGTCAAGCTGACAGAGACCCAACGCAGTTCTCTTTGCTGCCCTTCATACGCGTGAAACATCCCGAATTGCCCAAAGAAAGATTGCGGTGTGAAGTGGAAACAAACATCAGCAGGCCTTCTTCACTGACATCGTACAGTTTACGAGAACTTAAGTACTTCCCCTGTGCTGTCTACCCTTTGCATACAACGCTAGCCAGGCATTCGGTAGGACAGGGTCTGGAACACCTCGCATCCGCATTGTGCGAACTCATCTTGGAGCTACCGAGATCTCGCCGTGAAGAGCGATAATTGAGCAGCCTTCAACATGAGTGATGTGAGTTTGATCCTTCGCACTTGAGACACCTCGTCTTTGTGAGGATAATCCGACATCTAGGCGGTACTTCAAGAGAAGCGCCGACGGAATGTGCACCCAGGTCGCTGTTGGCTTCGAAGCACTGGAACGTCAACAATGCTTGGGTAGATGCTGTTGTGTAGTATAATCGATCTCTTGATTTCCGGCTGCCTCGGTGATTGATGCGACGAACAGCTGTCGCTGACGTTGTGAAGGTCGCGTTCGAACAAGTGGCGTGAAATGCTGCGTTGCGCCAGCTTGCCATTCCCCTGCGCACTGAGTTGGACCCTTTCCGTATAGTCGCCTGCTCGTGCAAGAAGCCCACAAAACTTCGTGCAGGGCGCAACGGAGAGATTTTACACCGAGGGACATAGTCGTGCGCCTTATGGCGGCGGAGGGGAGGGCCTGCCGAAGGATCGTAACGTCCGTGGCGGGCCCGACGGTCTGGCACCGACCGGGGTACGAAGCGGGATGAAGCTTGAATCTGACATACCACCGACAATATAACCTGACGATACGCTAAAACACCGTAAGCAGCTGCGGGGATTTATGAACGGTGAGATTTGGCCTGCAGAAATATAACACAAAGTTGCACGAACCGTCGAGCGACTGGGACAGAGTTCGAATGAGCGATGGATTCGAACCACGGGTAGGCCCGATTAACCTTGTCCTAGAGCATGAAGGCGGCCTGACCGACAGTCCTTCGATATTATTCGAGCTTGATGGGGGATCTGCGGCCTCGAGTCGTTGATGTGCAAATGATCGGTGCCGCATGGCTGTCGGCATCACACCATAAGTGGATGTGGGTGCATGCATCTAGCCTTTCGCCGAATTGAGCCTTCAATCTGTGGTCTTTGGCTTGTAAGCCCCTTCAGAGTGTCCGTCGATACGGAAGTTGGAGATATTCCACTGCCGTCCGTAGGGCGCTCCATATGAGGCTGCTCTCTGCTCTCCTCCTCTTCCTTAGATCCTACGATCCATCGATCCCTGTCCACTATCGAACTTGTTGTCCACAATGACTGATCCAGGTATCGCTGAGAAAGGCGCATTGGTGCAGGACTCGCCTGTCTCACACGCCTCGTCAACCGCAGAAGTGTCCTTCGATCGCGCAGCAGAGCGACGACTCCTGCGCAAGCTCGATGTCAGGATCGTGCCTGTGCTATGGATTTTGTACCTGGTGAACTTCATCGACCGGTATGTTTATGTAGCTATCTTGATGATATGGACCATCATTGACGTGTTGTCCAGAGCCAACATCGGCAACGCCAAGATCCAGGGCATGGACAAAGAACTCGACTTGATCGGGCAGCGCTTCAACATCTGCGCGTGGGTCTTCAACCTGGGCTATCTTGTCGCCGGCATTCCGCTTCAGATTGCTTTCAAGAAGTACGGACCGAAGAGCCTATGCGTGATGATGTTTGCCTGGGGCATCTGCGTTATTGGGTGCGGCCTCGTGAGACGTTGGGAAGAGCTCGTAATCTGCCGACTGCTCGAGGGTATGTCGGAGGCTGCGTACATCTCTGGTGCCGCGTACCTTCTTGGTGAGTACTACACTAAGGGTGAGTACCTCACGCGATATGTGTGGTTCTGCACCGCAGGTATTCTGGCGGGCGCCATCAACGGATTTCTTTCATCGCTCATCGCGAAGATGGATGGCACCGCTGGCTATGGAGCTTGGAGATGGTGAGTTCTGGGGTGGGCATTGTTGTTGCAAGCTCAGGCAGGTTGACATACCGCCAGGATCTTCATCATCGAAGGCTGTGTGACGATCTTTGTGAGCATCGTAGCCTGGCCGGTGGTCCCGCCTTTCGCAGAGCACTGCAACTTTTTGACGCCAGAGGAGAGAACACTAATGCTGGCTCGTGTCCAGGCCGACGGCGGTCATGTTTCTGATGATGAGATCAGCTTTAAGAAAGCCCTCTACTACTTGAAGGATTGGAAGGTCTGGGCAGGGTAAGTAAGAGCTCAAATGAGAACGATAGAGATGTTCAACGACTGACCTGAACGCAGCGTTGCCATGAACCTTGGTGTGACCGAGAATGCGAATTCGCTTGCGAACTTCCAGCCCACGATACTGAAGGGTCTTGGCTACACCGCGACCCAAGCGCAAGTTCATTCCGTTCCCGTATACGTTGTTGGCGCCATGTTCTCGGTGGTCTTCGCGTACATGAGCGAGTATCTGCAGCGCCGCTACTACTTCTACATCCTTGGCTGGGCTGTACTGGCGTCCGGTCTGATTGTCGAGATTGTGCATCCCGAGGATCCCAAGGTACGATACATGGGCATGTTCTTCATCGCCTGCGGTTGCTACTTGGCCATGCCAATCTCGATCATCTGGGTCTCAATCAACATCGGTAGCGGGTACAAGCGTGCAGTTGCCATCGCAGCAATCATCAACTTCGGCACTGCTGGTGCTTTTGTCAGCACGAACATTTTCATGTTCAAGGAATCGCCCAGATTCCATGCTGGCTTCAGCACTGGTCTAGGGCTGGCCTGCATGGGGGCCCTGGCTGCGAGCATCACATGGTTTGGATGCCAAAGGGAGAACAAGAGGAAGGATCAGCAAAGGGCTGGATTGCCGGATGTCCTGGAGGACAGCATGAAGGACCTTGGCGACGAGCACCCAGACTTCCGTTTCGGTCTGTAGGATGAGTGGCCGGGGCGCGACGGACATATCTAGACTATATCGATGTTTATTGAGCGCACGCTGAGCACCTGCCTGGTAGGAGCAATGGCTTCCTGTCGTGGTTTCCGGACCCGTAGACATAGTATCACCACAATTTTGAGTAGCAGACTTAATATCGATGCCGAGATCGTCAGCCGGCATGGCTGCGAATGCCGGCTTCTGCATTGTGTTAGAACCATGCCAAACATTACGTACCTGGAATGACACACGCCGTCATTTTCGTCGTTCTCTTGTCGTCTCGCCAACTGTTGTCTCACCAATCGAGCAGTGGGAGCCATACGGTTTGAGCATGATGCCAGAACGCTGAAGTCCTGCAACGCGTCTCGCGCGTGTGGAGGATCCCATCGGGACCGATTGCGCATCTGTCTGAGCACTTAGGGTGAGAGACGCGTGCCAAGCACGATCCAGAAGCCGTAGACGCGTTGTTGTGCGCTTGAGGGCGGTCTGTTGATGGCGTGCGCGCTTTCCATCGTCTGGCACGGACGCCCAAACGATCTGATTAGATCAAGACCGCAGAATCTTATCAGATCGTGACCGTCGCGAGTGGGGCCTCCCGTTCGCACCAGCATCTCAGCTCGTCATGACGCCGGCATCGCTTCTGTCACCACCATTAAGGAGGTCTTCTTTAGTACCCTGAGCCCCTTGCTGGCTCCAATGCTGCTACTTTCCAACGCAGCTCTCCACGATGGTGGTTCTAGTTGACCTGGAAGACGACGCGCTGCCTGCGTATCTTGCCCCACACACGACAACACCCAGCATTCCGGATGTGAAGCCATTGCTGCATGAGCTGCTGGCTTCGACAGAGGAGAACCATGCGAAAACAGCAGACGAGAGGCCGAATCCGAACATTAACGGGTTTTCGGCAGCCCTCAGCTGTTATCCGTGAGCCTGAGCCCAAAGCAAGGACGAGCTCCGCCACGATGGTCTGCTAACCGCGGTAACGCAACAGTATAGTCAGGCAGCTTGCCGGCCAGCTTGACCTGAATACCCTGCATGGTCTCTCGCGTACATGCAGGCAGTTTCGCGCCAATCTGCTCGAGTACCGCGACCAGCTCATCAAGCACACGCTGCATTGCTGCTACGAAGATGATGACGCCGACTCGCAGCTCCAAGCGCGATTCCGCGAACGACCTGGCGATTTTCAATCGTCACGCCACTTGACAAGTGGAAAGGTTGGGAAGTGCGCACGAGACATGGTCGGCGAATGTCAGCGCTGCGCAAAGGTCGTATGCCGGGTATGACGTCTTTCTTGAGATGCCGGAGTGGCACTGACAGCAGACAGAACTGCACGATGAAGCCACCCCCAACGCCTGCTCTGCGCGCCCGCCATCGAAGAATATGTCGAACGTGCCACAAAGCGCCCTTGCCGCTACTTATGGCGACTACAAAGGAACGAACCTCGTCGTCCGGTGGTTCCCCATCGCCCCCGTCTTCGCCAGACTCTCGTCCTGTCTCCTGGGGTAACGACAGGCCTCGAGCCTTCACCGCGCCGGCTTTCGAGCGAACACCGTGCAATTGCAAAGATGTAGTCTGGCTTTGCGCACCTTGTGGAAAGGATCTGAAGAATGCGGACACCACGTATGTCCTTGGCTGGAGTTGGCGAACTCGATACAGCCACTATCTAGGTGGCGTAGGAACAGGTGCTGGCGAAGGCGAGCAAGGCGTTGAGTGCGGACGCGGCTCTCTTTGTTTAGGTGCGCGCATCGTCGAGCACGAGACCTGCGAGGCAGAGACGCTCGAGGCACTGGCTGCCCACGACCGAAGTCACAGTACTCCAGATTCACCAGAAAGGTGGCGGGGAACGAGCTATCTAGCCCAAGAGATCGAGGGCATTGGCGGCGTGCTGAAAGTAAAGCACAAGAAATACACCAGAGTTGGTGAATGCGTGAAGATGTACGAGGATGAGCGAGACAAATCGGTGCGATGGCTGCCGAGAGAGAATGAAGGCAAGCTGAGAAGCTGGTGTTCGTGGTGTCAGCGAGTGGTGCCTGGTGAGAAAGACAAGGCTGACGCGGATGGCTTGTATCGAGTCTGGAGCTCGACAAGCTCAGCATCCTCAGACTCGTCAACTTAAACAGGCGCTCGGTGCTCGCGCGCTTGCCTTATCTACATTCGCCTGCTCCGTCTCGAGCCTGCACAGTAATCACGTACCTCAACGATGCGCCAAGGAACGATGCGCCAAGGCGACAGAGACCGTCCAGAGCAATAATATGTCATGTGTGTACGCAGAACTACCTAATCTGCTATTGTCAGGCTCACATGCTGCAGCATCCAGCCTTCCCGCTGCGGCATTGTGTTTTGACTCCAGGCCCGGTACAAGACCCGTGCTTCGTTGAACTTGAGAGCCCGGCAACATGTGTACAGCAACAACAAATATGAACCGAAATGACAGGCCGTCGCCGAGATGATCGTCCCGCAATTCCATGTCAACAGCGTCAATTCGCCATCCTTATCGTATAACCTCGCCACGGCCGACGAAAACATCACAGACGTGGCAACCGTAATGCATACGATACCTGCAATGAGATCCTTGTAGTGCTTCGCACTTAGATCAAATGGAACAGCATCGGCATCTCTTGTATTGATGCCCTCTGCATGTTCTTCAATACGTTTCTCAACATGATCTATGAACTGTCAGCCATCAATGGAATACACACTATGCAAAGGCAGCCTATCTTTCTTCTCGTTGGTGCTCGTGCTTTCGACATTGCGGAGACCAGGTGTGACCGTCGATCCGGGCAACGATTTGTCAGGTACCATGATCCACGCCATGCAGAAACCGATGCCTATCTGGAACAGCATCGATCCAGATATCGCGAACGAAGCGATCCAGAGGATCATCTTCCAGCCAGCCTTGGGGGTCAAGTTGAAGCCATTCGATGAAGTACGCAATGGCGGTGATGCCGAATAGTATATTGACGAGCCCAGAGAGATAGAAATGACGGAATGGAGTGTTGTGAACGTTTATTGTGGGAGCAGCACCTTCCCGAAAATCTGGCTCAGACCCGTGAGAGATGTTGGAGAACGGCGTCGCTGGCAGGAGGTGCAGGTGCTTGTTGTAAGTAAACTTCCGTGGCATTGCCACTTTGGGCGCCTGACAACCTTACCGGTAGTGTGTGTATAGGCCCAACAATACCGGTCAAACAACCGTTCTAGCATGGAAACAACAACAGTACCGGTACGGAACCCTCTGCAAGGAGCATAGATCGACTTATCGTCATTGTTACGGCTGACGGACCATGTGCCTACGTTGTTCATGTCGTTTCTTTGACATTGCGGTGTAACGAAACACGATGGTTTGCTCCTTGCACAGCATTGACTCGCAATCTTTGTGTTTGAGCATTCACAGTCGAACAATGTGTGTCTCTGATTATAACAAACTTTCTGCTCCGACAGCATCTTATAATGACAGACAACCACTCTGACCATCAGCCCAAGGACACTTCTCATCACTATGCGACTCAACTATCACCATGATTCTGTTTGCTTAGGCAACATCGAGATCAGCGCACTCTCTCGTATCACAGAGCTGGACTCTGGACTCATCATGGGCCCCAGTGAATACGAGTGCCACGTGGATGGGAGCACGACTGCATCCCATTCATATGACTCGCTGCAGAAGATTGAACGGCAGCTAGCAATCATCGTGCCTTGCATGAACGAAGATCTTGAAATCTTGCTTGGTGTTCTTGGTGGTATCCCACATCATTGCCTTGTCATTGTTGTCTCCAACAGCACTACTGACAAGTACAAAGCGGAACGCGCGATGCTGACTGACCTCTGTAGACTTTGCTCACGACGAGCATTAATTGTGCATCAAACAGATCCCGAGCTTGCAAGTGCGTTCAAGGCCGTCGGTCTACCACAGATCCTCGACCATGATGCATGGGCCCACGACGGCGCTAGACGCATTCGCAGCGGTAAAGGTGAGGCAATGATGGTTGGGACGATTCTCGCAAAGCTGGAGGAAAAACAGTTTGTCGGCTTCATCGACGCTGACAACTTCGTACCTGGTGCGGTGCACGAGTACTGTAAGGTGTTCGCAACAGGTTTGTATCATGCCCTCGATGATCCTATTGCATTGCATTCTGGCGCTGAGTGTCCTGAGGAGCAGACACTGGCCATGGTCCGTATCAAGTGGAAGTCCAAACCCAAGATCGTCGACGGTAAGCTCGTACATCAAGACTCTGGTCGATGCTCTCGCGTTGTCAATGCCTGGATGAACCGCCTACTTTCCTCGATCACTATGCGCAAGGAACACCGCGACTTCATACAGACTGCTAACTCTGGGGAACATGCTATGTCAACTGATCTAGCGCTGAAGCTCAACTTCGCGACCGGTTACTCGGTGGAGCCGTATCAGCTGATCGACTTATTGGAGAGCTCCTGTGAATCTCCGTACCCACTCACACCGCCGCCCTCGTCACGTCTCTCTGGAATCGACGACGTCAAGCCATTTTCAGCGACACATCTTGATCGTAAGATCAAGATTATGCAAATTGAGACTCTAAATCCGCACATCCATGACTTTAGCAAGGGTGAAGAGCATATTGCACGCATGCAGGCAGAGGGGCTCAGAACGATCTTCCACTCTTCGCTTATCAACCAAGAAACCAAGAAACAACTGCAAGAGTATATGAGAGAAGAGATCGGAACGGTGTTCGACGATGTGATCCCTGCGGTCCCCCGTACATATCCGCCGCTGGAAGGCCTGAGCTTTCAAACATTCAAGGAATTGCTATAATGCTCTTGGGCGCTGAGCGCGAGTAGACTGCTGATCTAGAATGACACTCTTTTTCTATGCTGCTCTCAGTGCGCTCAAGCTCATTCTGGCGTACTATGAAGGGACCAGCGCGCACGACCCCACTAGGAGCGTCTACAAAGCCGGAAACCCAAAGCACATCCAGCATCCCTGTGCACGGTAGCATGAACAGGCATATAAAGCCCATCTTGAAATGCTCTATCTTCTGGACGCGCAACGACGCTTCGGGATACCTGGATATCATGCTACTGGCCTGAACACTTCCAGACACTCGCAAACAATGATTGAAGGGAGGTTTTGGCCCAAGGGGTTTGATCTCAGGTGTCTCCGGTAGCAATCCTACGAATGTTGTATTTGTCGAGTGTAACGATGTGGTAGTCGACAGCATAGTCAAGCCAATCTCAAACAAAGGGGTCGACGGCTGTTCCTCATTTGACGTTTTTGCCTTGCGGCGGTAATTTGTTTGGCTCCACAGCTGCAGGCAACTCAGCAGTCATCTGCGGTGAAGGTGCTTCTTGTCGATAGATTGTCGCTCCCTGATGATTCATGGCTGTCTCCCGATATGGGGGCACGTCGCCCTTGTAGTTCGAACTAGGAACGTACAGCTCTGGCGATGTCTTGTTTGCGCTTGTTTTCTCGCCTTCGTCGCAGCCAGAAGAGCGCTCCAATCGTAGCAAGTCCAATGACACCAAGGGGTATCCCGATACCAAGTCCAACCTTTGCACCAGTGCTCAGACCTGCAGAGCTTGAGTCTTGTTACGTGTTGCCTCGCAATGATGCATTACCTCCCGTCAGCAAGCCAGTGATATCGGATCGTGTCGCGGTGAGGTCTTGAGACATGGTGCTGAGGTACGTGCTGATCGAAGACGCCGACGTCGATTGAGTGCTGAACCTGTTGCTGAAGCTGGCTGTGGCGTATACGATAGGGTCAGGAGCCTTGAAAGTAAAGTCGTCAATGGTGCAACACTTCAAGTTGGTCTCGGCCTGCTTTGGCCAGTCTTTGAGGCTGCCACTAACGTACGCGCAACACTACGGATCGTTTTCCAGGCACTTGAACAGTAATCCAGTGTTCCTCGTTGGTTCTAGAGCTTTCTGCTATGACGACAGTGATGTGATCTATCTGCGAACATACCGATCGCTTCGCAGTACCTAGATTCTGCCGGATCCTGCCAGGTCCTGTCCGTACATGCCGTTCTCCAGAACCAACTCTCACTGTCCTTGTCACCCTTGTGCCTGTACATGCCGTTGGTGAGACACAAGTCCCTCACTGGACAACATGTCGAATGTCCTCCGGCATCTACGGCTGTCATATTGCACGGCACATGGGTCGTGTCGTCGAAAGGAGTCGACCTGCCTGCCAGATAGTAACATGTCGCCATCTTGATTGTTCAATTGCAGTCCCGAATTTGTGTATATTCAGAGCTCCCAAATGTGTGGTAAAGGATGTACCGTTGGAAGAAATGGTATATACGCAAAGCCGTACCCACGGGGACCTGCACATGGTATATGAACAACTTTGGTGACCTTAGGCGTCCTGCACAGCACATCTCATTAGCTTTCGTGTTGGTCCAGCATCGCACAGGAAGACTTTTGCTTACTGTGTGACAATGATTGAGTATGTATGTCTTACGGCGCTCAGCATACCCTGCTTGGTCAATCTCCGCTCCACGGAGGGAAAGCTTGGCAGTGCATCTCACCGGGGGCCTGCGCAACTGCTTGCCGTGCCACGAACCGGTGAGGCTGTTTGCGGGCTGAGATGGAGATCACCACTTTGCGCCATGATGGACGCGATGTGACACACAAAAGTTACTTCTAGGCCGAAATACAAGACGACCCTGTGCGTACTGTGAAGATCTCAGCTGGCTGGCATTCGTCGGGATACGACGAGAATAGTCGGCGTGTAGCCGTGGCCTGGTGAATTGATGTCCCATTGTTGACTTTGGAGGTCGGGCGCAGCCTGCCTTCAATCTGCCAAAGCCTGATGCAGCTCGTGGATGATGTCAAGCTGGACAGAAAGGAGTTTCAAGGCAAGTTCATATCTTGCAAACATACGCTAGATCGTTGATGCTCTTGCAGCAACAGCCAGGATAGAGTGCTCCATGGTTGTATGTGCCTGGTCAGTCTACTCAGCTCTCTCGAGCTTCCAATCCTGGTGATCGATGCTGAGGGACCGAAGAGCAAGACCGATGAGGGATCGAGGGTCCAACTTCAATCTGAAAAAAACGCAATACTCAAGGGTCTTGAGAAGGATCCCAGCCTTCATGGAACCCAATACAACACATGTATCTCGATTCTATACGTCGGCTACCTCTTTGCGCAAATCCCATCGAACATGCTCATGTCTTCAAAGAAGGTTAGACCATCATTGTACATGGCATGTTGTGCGATGGTCTGGGGCTGTGTGGCTACACTTACAGCGCTGGTCAGAAACTACACTAGCTTGGTCATCGTTCGATTCTTCCTTGGGTTTGTTGAAGCACCGCTCTATCCTGGCGCGCTCTACATCTTCTCTTTGTTCTATACGCGCAAGGAGATTGCCACGCGAGTGTCCATCTTGTACGCAGGTACGTACTCTTATCCCATAGCTGCGCTCGCCGATATGAAGTTGCCACGGCAGCTGTAATTCAGGGGTAGCTGCTGATAAAACGTAGGAAACATCTTCGCGGTGTCCTTTGCAGGATTGATCGCAGCTGCCAATTTTGCTACCCTGGACAATAAGCGTGGTATGCATGGATGGCAATAGTAAGTTGATGGGTATCTCGGTGATTTGCGCATAAGCTGACCGCATCAGGCTCTTCATCATGGAGGGTGTTGTCACAATTGGTGTCGCCATCGTTTGCATCTGACTGTTACCTGATGAGCCTCTCATGACTAGATGGCTCTCTCCAGAGCAACGTCAACTCACACATGATCACATTCAAAGTGATACTGTTGGCTTGAAATCCAGCAAGGGAGTCAAGGCAGGCTTCATGCAAGCCTTGCGTGACCCAAGGCTCTACCTTTTGGTATTCATGCAGGATATGCACTTGAGCGCCACATCCTTCAACCAGGTCAGTCAGGTCCTGTCCATCACGGAAGGCTCTGCTAAAGATGGTACGAGTTCTTTCCCACTGTTGTGTCGTCACTCGGGTTCAACACCACAATCACCTTTGTCCTCACCGCACCACCTTCGCTTGTGGCAGGCATTGTCGGCATCTGCGTTGGCATTTCGTCAGGTAAGTTCAATGATCGTGAATAGCACATCACCATCATGATGGGCATTGCAACCGTCGACTTCATCATCAGCGCCGTCACCCTGAACCTGCCGGCGCGCTTTCTCTCATGCTTCTTGTTTGCCTCAGGTATGTCCACTCTCGATCAGTGCACATGAACTAACCAGACTAATGTTATATTCACGCGTTACTGGGTCAACTCTGTCGTCCTCGGCTGGGTCTCGGGCACCCTTGGATAAATGCCTGAGAAGAAAGCCGTCTCACTGTCCATCGTCAATGTCGTATCGATGGCCAGTTTCATCTACACACCTTACTTGTACCCTAAGTCCGATGGGCCAAAGTATGTCATCGCGATGAGCAGCAACGCATCGTTCGCTGCCGCAAGCATCGTCGCCGCTTGGGTGCTTCGCACTTGGCTGATGATACAGAACAAGCGGCTTAAGAGGAATGATGGCAACGTGTTCTACGCTTATTGAGCGCTATGCAAGCTTAGATCGTGACAGGTCCGGCACGTTGCTCGATAAGTGTTTGTGCGAATATGATACAATGAATTGGTCAGCCTTCGAGGCTTCGAGAAAATACTGCCACCACACAATGCTGCTACCATTCTTTGTCCCCAGTGACACGACCAATGCCGCTTACTGACCGAATGTGAACTCCGGGATGTTGATGTCGGTGACCTTCCAGGTGATGCCACCATCGTCGGTGGACATCTCGCCGGTGACGCCCTCACCCTTTCCCATGGTCTGGTCGTAGTTGGGGTCGGCAGTATCGAGGGTAATGACCGTGTCAATCCACTTGTGGGCGGGCATGGTACCGCAGTTGTTCTCAGCACATTCGACTGCACTGCCCCAGCCTTGCGCGTGGCCGTCACTGGTGCTAAGTGTAGCGACCTGCTTGTCGTTGATTGAAACATACTGGGTGTAGTTGCCAGTAGCGTCGTCGAACTTGTCTTTGATGGTGTTAGAACTATCTTGTCACTCTAATGTCTTACTACTCACAGTGCATGGTGATCTTCTCAGCAGCTACGGCGTTGGTGCCTTCAGTCTGCACAGGCATCTGAGAGTTGGCGCCAGTACTCAGAAGGGTATACGCAAAGATCGACCAAGACGATGTCGACTGATAAGCATCGGCGATCGACTGGATCAGATCACCGTTCGATGTACCCATCCCAACCCAAAGGGAAGCGTCGCCAGCGTTGTTGCTGGGAGTCTTGGGCAGGACAAGTGTTGATGTAGACTCGCGAATCCAGGAACCTGAGCCAACAGGACCAGTGCTGAAGGATGGGCCCATGGCAGCCTCAACAGAGGCGGCAGCAGCAAGGACTGGAAGGATCTGGCGGAAAGAAGGCATTTTGGTGGGTTAGAATGAATGACTCCGGGTCAATGAGAGTAGCGAATCAAGTGGAAGATGCACAGGAAAGATAGAAGGAACGAATGGCAGACATGCGATCGAGGGCGGAACCCGTGGCTTTTCAAGTCGAGCCTGCATTGACGGTCGTTCCTCAATCCAACGTGTTCTGCATGTATCCCGTGTGTGGATGCCATATAAAGTGGATCTCGCCGTTACGCCTTTCATTTAGATGTTTCCTGAGCCCGGAACAATGCCTACGTAGGTATGATCTACAGCATGGAGGTACTCCACTGACTTTATTTCTCTGCAGCCTTTATTTTTCCTTGGCCGAAGCTTAGCTCTTGACGTTTGTCCTTGATCGACCAAAGGGCCGTGCGACCGTCCGGCATTAGGGGCTGTTTCGGAGACCCCAGCAACTGTCAACATTCGAAACATCTGCAACGCGGCATGGGTTACCAAATCGAGATCACGCCGGTGCAGCGTCGCATTTTTGTTTACGCATCTCCGCAGTAAAGTGGTCGCGTCGTCTATCGAGAGGTTACGCCGTTACAGAACTTCCAGAAACTCCAGCAGCCGTTTGCGTCATGCTTGTGCGATAAGTTGAGGCTGCTCTGGGGGTGCATGAAGACGTGGAGCCGTGCCAGTGAGTGCGAAGAGAGCGAATGCGAGCGAAATTAACAGGCAGGGACCTGGTCTGTGCCTCGGATGATGCGTCATCACCCGCCACTCTGTCAATTTTGCTACATGCGCACCTCCGGTTTATTAATTCGACTCTCACATGAGCACTGCTCAGGAGGTGAATCGAATATTGGGTTCTCCGATTCGTATTACCTGCTATATGCGATTGCAGTTGATCTAAGAGCAGAGTTCTATCATAGATCCCAAGTCATGTCCGCGAAGTCCTCTCGTTGATGCACACCGCCCAATCAAAGACTCATCGACCTTTCTTCAGCCTCCTCGGTTTCCGTCTCAGTGTTGCTATCTTCCCAACCCCCATCGTCCGATTCTTGATCCTCATCCTCTTCATCGAGCTCCTACTCTTCGTCAAGTATCAGTGCTCTCCTCGTCTGCGGGGGGACATTTGTTCGACCATGGCTGGACGTCGTTGGCCAGCTCATCCAAGCAATTGTGATAGATGAGGTACCCGCAAATGTTGAGGCTGAATGCATTGTGCCAAAAGTCTACCACATCTCCCATGCACACGCTGCAGGCCTCATCGTCCAGTCGCGAAATGTCTGTGACAGGTGTCGCGTAGTCAGAAGGCTGCAGGTTTGGACCGCATAGTTCGAACTCCACATTCTTGTGTGCAAGGGATGCTTCGTCGTCTTGCGCTCGGTCAACAGGACTGAATGCCAGCGCCAGCCTGCCTAACACTCTCTGCCCAGGGATCATCAATCCGACAGAGCCATCAGATGACAGCACTTGATCAAGAAGCGGGTGTGCATCCACATTGAGATGCGGTGCAAGTATTTTGGCTCAAGGGGCGATGCCATAACACAACCAAGATACCATTTGAACATCTCGTGAGAGAACGCAACGGTTTGGTTGACGTCGCTCAACCTGATCTCGCCCAAGCGGTCCCAGGTCTGGTGCGCTTTCCCAATAATCTGGCGATAGATATGTCGAAAACAGATGCTGTTGAAGGCGGATTGCACATGTAAAGGGATGGGAGACAGGCAGAATTGCGGATCGTGGATGGTGTTTTGTGAGAACTCGAATTCGTCCCAGAAGGTATGGGGAGACTGGGTGAGTGCCGCCCTCAAACTACAATTCAGAGTCGTCAAAGTCCATCGACCAAACACCTCGAAATCATGGACAAAGTCATCTCCTTCGGACGCCATAACTGTCCGGAGAAGGAAGCCAAGCTCGGGAAGTATGTCAATATTGAACGCAGGGAGCCGACAGCTGTGCCGGTGTTGATCGACAAATCGTGGTTCGATACCAACAAGATCCCTGTGCCAAGCTGCTTTGGTCCCGCGAGGTCAAACTCTGGATGAAGAGCGCAAGCCAGGAAGTAGACGTTGCTGGCCGCAGTGGCATTCACAGCGTCGGCACAGGCATCTCCTGATGGGGTGACAAGTACATTCCGGGGCGCCCAAGGCCATTCAAGCCTCTCAAGAGGTCTCGCGGCCGCCTTTGAGCTTCATTCTCCCTAGGTCGAACGACGTTGCGGATATGGACTGTCAACTTCGCAAGTATGTTCGCTTCGGTGTCAAGATATGAATTTTGGCCTGTCCAGTTGCATATCGGAGAGATACATCGTGCCAGGTAGAAGCCTCTTATCAGCCTGATCACACTGAGTAGTTGAGGACCAAATCGGTGGAATGACAGCGCATCTGCGACCATTGCGGGGATATAGAAGGTGTGACTACTGTATGGGATATGGTGCCCATGTTCAGCAAGACGAAGGACGGTGTGGCATTTCTGGAGATGCAGACTCCACTGTGCGGCCGATGCAGGCCTCGCGTCTGTAAGACGATGCCGTGTCTGTTCTGTAGCCCTTGAATGTGTCATTGCTTCCGAAGGAAGCGTCTAACTACCGTTGGTAATGGTGGTGGTGGTGGTGGGGGTAGGAGGGCTGTAGGGACCCAGAAATTAAATACAAGGTTGGCTGCCGTTGGCTAGAAGCAGCTTCAGCGCGTATACTCTGAGATCTTTACGCCTGACAGATCTACGTGCATATAACGGTGCATGGGGCGACGTGGTTGTTCGATTTGCTGGAGGTCGAGGTGGACGGGGCGAACATTGGCAATCGATGCGGCGGGGACTTACGGAGTCAGTGACTATGATTTATATTTTATGTTCAAATGTCTCCCAACTCACTTTCTGCGGGATTTCTGCCCTGCCTCAACCTATATCGACATACAAGTTGACCAGAAGTGAAAGATGAACCACTGCAACCTTGCGCTAGACGCCATATGCGAACAGGCTCCCACTCTCGAGAAGTCAGACATCCGCTTCCCCGAGGACACACCACTCATCATTCCATGTTTACAGAAGGCCCTGTATCTTCTCTCTTAACAGTACGAAGACCCTTATGCCTTTCAAACGCTGATTTACTTCTTTAGTACCCTCCTGGCAGCTCCATGTCTGTCCCAGACTGTACCCGCTCATATTATCGTCGACGCGTGGCGCATCTTCCAACGCGATCTCGCCAACCCTTACCACTTTTGCAATGGTGATATTCAGGCTCGTAAGCAGTTCGATGCAATCGTCAATCAAGTGAACCCAGTTGAAACCTGTCAAGAGATGCGTCAATATGCTTCGGTGTTTGTGCGGCACTCTTCGCCCACAACGGCCCGTTCTTTTGTTGGGGAGGAGTACACCGTCATCAGCCGTGCCCACGACTGGGTCGTGCGTTGTGCTCTTGAACTCGACATTCCCTACAAGTGGAAGTCATGGCTACAGCTGATGTACAAAAAGCAGCCATACAAGATTCTCGACGAACCTAGCACTACCATCGACGAAGATGAGGACGTCTTCCTCGCCACTCTGCAGGCTGCTGCGAATATCGGTGGCTTTGATACTACGATCCCAGTGATCAAGTTCTGGCTTCGCCAGGTGCTGACTGTGATCCAGGTCTGGGACGTCTGCTTACATGTCCGAGGCGATAGAGACGCGTTCATCATGCCAACTTACGATTGGTGTATGGCCGCTTACGAGAAGATGTGGCACCGCTTCAAGAATGAGCTGCGCAACCCGCTCTCAGACTACCCATATGTGGTTCGCGAGCAGTTGCTCCGCGATGTCCATTACATGCGCTTATTTGAAGAATGCTGGAAGTGGACTGGTCTCGCCACGCAGGGTATCAAGGTGCAAGACTTCGATCCATACGAGATTCGCACGGCGATCCACGAGCATGTGCTCAAGTTGGTCCGTGATGAGTTCCAGCCCCGTAATCTTGGCACTCAGGAGATGCTCGAGCAAGTCTTCGGCGCAAAGACGGAGAAAAACGAGTACTTTCTATTGGCCGAGAACCCTGCCGTCTCTGTTGACCATCTTTAGAGTGACCTTCGACCACAACCGTTCATCTACGATGGGCTGTGCCAGGAGTTTTATCCAAACCTAACGACAGTCGACGAGCACAACGCTATGTACTCAGACTCCGATACAGAGTACAATGAAGATGGGTCTGAGAATGAGTATGAGCCGATTTCGCTTGATGACGTCGAGCTGGAGGCGTTCGGCCCACGCATTGACATCGCTGACTTTACCCACACGAAGGAGCCTGGTGCAGGTGACTTCTGTACGATTTGCCAAGAGCAAATCACTCTGTGTGAGTCGGATTCGCTGCGTTGCGTTGTGCCTGGGGTGTGCTCGGATACCTTTCATGCCGATTGCCTGGGAACTTGGGTAAATAGCGCAGCGAAGATCTGCAACACATGCCCACACTGCAAGGCACGGATGACGAAGTATCAGCGACCAGTCCGGGCAGTTGACGCTGCAGTTGAGGAGCCAGGGACAGAATAAGTTTGCCATGATTTTAAAACGTATTGTTTGATAGTAATGAAGATATTGTAGTGTTTTGAGCAACAAGATAACGTGAGGACCGCGTGTGTAACGGAAGATTCAGACAGACGAAGAAAAGGTGGAAGATGATGTTGCCTCACATTGCTTCATCTGCTTGCCCTATTGGAGAGCAGAGAGCCATATCTTCGCGGCGAGGGCTTATGCGTGGCCCTCAATAGTGACGCAAAAGCTTTGTCCGCTTCGTTTGTGCCTCTGCTTGCGTGTCCAGTGACAGGCGAGTGCGACACGGAAGGTCTTGGGGCGGGTATTGACGAAACCACCACAGGTGTGCTTTCGTCTCCCTTGGCCGATAGATAGGTCATCTCTGTGTTACGGGTGATTTGCGACATGAAGGAAGTCGAGCGCCTAAGAATGGGACGGGTAGCGGTCTTTGCTTGTGTTGCTGGCATCGAAGTCGTCCGTGGAAGCGAGGGCCGCGCAACGAGGAATGAGGACGGCAGATAGCTTCCCCAGTGTGTTGGATGCTGCTCATTGAAGTCCGAGAAAGACTCTAGAGTCACCTCGTCAACGATTGGCGAGAATGTAACGCGCTTTGGCGGTCGTGACGGAGATGTGCTCGAAGGAGTCTGATGGGCAAGGTGCAGTTCTGCGGTGTTTGAGGCTTCCAAGGTAGGGGGTGGACTAGGCGGAGGTGTATCTGGAAGGACAATACCGAGCGCGTTGAGCTCATGACATAGCCGAAGTCCTCCTCGGATCCCACAGGTCGATGAGGCGCGAAAACTGCGTTCTGCATCTCTGCGCCCCTCAGACACGTATGGTATCGATGGCGTTGTGATGGACCTGCGTGCATAGGAAACATTCTCCTCCTCGTGTTCTTCGCTGTTGGGTATCATTGCGTATCCAGTGCCGTTACTTAAGCTCGGTGAAGACCACCAGTCGAAATAGCCTCGCTGAGGCTTCCCGATCTTGCGCCGCGGACCGGTTGACCAGAGCTCGCCAGGTACCGGAAGGGGAGCAGAGGCAGCCGGCCTTTGCGGCGGAGGCGAAAATGACTTGTGACTTGTTTCGCCCGACGTCGGTGGTGTGTTGGGCGCGGACTGGGTCATAACCCACTCAAAAGAATTAAGGCGCCTGTGAGAGACCGAGACTTGTGACAGCTTATCATACAGATCGTCACTAGTCTGTGTGACTTGGGGCGTCATCATCGAAGGCGTTGCTAGACATTGTGCATCCGATCTAGAGATTGGTGAGCTTCCAGCAGACTTTAGTGCGCAAGGTAAGGAAGGGCTGAATGAGAACAAAGGAAGACAAGACATCGTGAGTCTTTGAGACGCAGTGAAAGACCGTGTTTGAGTTGTGAATCAGTCTGTTCGAAATATAGCTCTTCATACGACTGCGTAGAGAAACACTGAGATATACACCGCAAGATCTTGGAGCGCACTCCGGACAGCCATGGTCGCACACCGCAGGCTGCATACTTGAAACACCAACATAGTCATGCGACGTTTATGTGCATGTTTGAGCATGAACCCATGCCTTTCCTCGTCGCTCCTGGCAGCATTGGCGAGGCCCACACTGTGCTGACCACATGCCGGTCTCTTTCAAAGATGACGCCGAAGTGCGCGCGCTAGGGACTGATCCGGCAATTATAGAGCGACTCGGTATTCATAGCATGGTGTCGCAAAGCCACTTTACTCTGATGCGGAATGAATCGTGGCGCATTGAAGCGACGTTTCGGTGTCAGCGCCGATGTAAGTTGAGGTGGAAGAATGAAGTGAGGGTGCAGCAACTGCCTCTCGTCATAGGTATCCGGCTAAGCGAGAGTCTTTGTCAGCACCGCACGTGCAGATGTCCTTCATCCAAAAAGCTGACAACTATGTCGAGACTATCAGATAAAGCCCTGTTAACACATATCGCACCTGACATAATGGCAATGAACCTGCAAGAGTTCCCATTGTGACCTTGTCAACAATTGTTGGGTTAGCGACTAGCGTAGGATCCGCATGGTTACAGCCCGCTGAGGTCCTCCCTGACCATGACTCGTATCGCAGCAAAAGGGCGCAAGAAGATTGCGTATAAGTTCTGTCCTCCATATGCGAACTGCGTCACCTTGTGATACACTTGAAGGAAGCGAAACAGGAAGACGGTCGTTCCACCAAGCCTCCCCACCATCAGCTGAGGCCCCAAGATCTCAATTCCCAATTGTTCCTTGAAGAGAATCGACATCGCAACTCAGAGCAAGAGTCAGCATGGCGACCAGACCAGATCCTTCTTTGATTCCCCACCCCCTCAAACCCTTCGACACAACCCGCCTCGCCTTCCGTGCAGTTCGCCAGCCCGAAGACCTCGCCCTCTTCACCGCAATCGGCAACGACCAATCCGGCTACATGAACAGTAACTTCAGCAACACAGCTCTCAATTCACCCGCCGGGACGCACAAATTCATGAAATCCGTGGCCGAAGACCAGCTGATCGGCGCAACGATCTGGCTCAAGGACACGCTCAAGTCTAGAGAGCAGGAAGACATGGCAAACAACGGCGCGCCAAATGGTGAGCTGAAGAGCGAGTGGGGCACTGCGATTGGCGAGATCCATTTAAGCAAACTACCGGCGAACGCGGTGCACCATAGAAGTACGGAGATTGGTATCGACATACTGCCTGACTTCCAAGGCCAAGGGTATGGGCGGGAGGCTATTGAGTGGGCGCTTGACTATGCTTTCCGACGCGCGGGGCTGCATAGAGTCAGGGTAAGGGCTTTTGAGTGGAATAAGGGGGCGCTGAGGTTGTATGAGAAAATAGGGTTCAAGATTGAGGGCAGGGAAAGGGAGGCACTGTGGCACGAAGGCCGGTTCTGGGATGGGGTGGAGTTTGGTTTGTTGGAGCAAGAGTGGCGGGCGATGCAGAAAGAGAAACAGAAGAAGGGAAGTCAGGAGGAGGATCGCAGGACCAGTCGTGCTATCAGGATCGAGTCTAGTCAGTAGTATGAACCTGCAGTACCAATCTATTCTCGACAATATCTACGCCGCTGCCCTTCAAAAGACCTTCGGTGTGCCACACGATGCTCTCTAAGTGTATGACGTCTGTAACAATCACTTCGACCGCGGTAAAGACGGAGGCATCATACATATGTTTCTCCAGCCAACGTTGTGCTGCGGCGGACTAGGTTTGCGTGCCGTCTTCGTCAACTCGGATTCAGGGTTACGTTTCGAATCATTTCATTAAGTCCAAAGACTACAAGTCATTTGTAGGTCTGAAGACATCATTTTCGGCGAAGAACTTGCGACGCTGCAATGAGCAGGCGTTGCTCTTCAGAACTTTGGGTATAGAAGCGTTTAAGGACTATCACAGGTACTTCTCTCCCTAAGAAACGGTGCACTGCGGTGCTGGACTCGTTCGCAACAAGCCGCGATCCCCAGCGAGTCTGGGGCTCGAGGGATCAGCTTCCGTGGGATGTGTAGAACAGCCTCCCATGCTGGGGTCAATACTGGAACGTTGTTTAGGGAATGGATTCAAGTTGCTGAAGTGGACTTCGAGAGAAATCATTGCTGGTGATGTTGGCAAGACGTATTCGGGGGAGCTACTGACTGAAAAGAGCCAAAAAGCTGGGGATGTGTCCTAGATGAGAAAGCGGGAGAAGATGTTGTGCACATGCGATTCGATCCTTCTACGCTGATTTCCTATGGCTGTCAGTGAAGTCCACCCATGAGGTGACATCTCGTAAGCTTCCAAAAAACATCGTGGCGCACTGCCAGACCCCATCGACCGGCCATGACGAGCCTGTTACATTCGCATGTCACATTTGACTGGAGGGCATGGTGTCCCAGCCAACTTCGTCGAGACCGACAGATGGCTTGACCCGGTAGGATGGTCGAGATTGGCAGAGGAGCGAACGCAAGACCCTTGCTGAAGCGTGTAAGTTTAGCGCGGGTCTGTGCACGTCATTGTTGGAAAGAGCAGACAAGACCTCAACTTTAAACTCTCCTCATTCTCCATCTTGCTACTGACGCCCATCTCGCTCTCGCTCTCACGATCAGGAAGGATGTGTCAACCCATGAGGCGCTGGTGGCACGGCTAAGGCGACACAAAGAATCAATGCATGACCTGCGATACCCAGCCGTTTGTGCCGCTATCGCTCAAGCTTCACCTTTTCAGGCTGCTCCCGCAGTCCGCGGTACGTTCCAACGGACTCGTGTGTGACTGAGGCAGCATGAGCGTCAGCGTGTGGTACCGCAACGTCGGCCGACGCCGCAATACGTCCGCAATTTGATGTCAGACGATTCAGCATTCAGGGCTGCCAGCACTCCAGCCTTGAGTACTGCGCTCCTCCGCTGCGACTCACTGGAAAGTCTCACACCTCAAACACTCCATCAAAGACGGGAACATGGTTGCGAAGAGCATCCACTGTGCTCCATAACAGCCCTGTGCACGCGGCAGCAGCATTGCGCAATGTTATTATCGGAAGCGTGGCCAGGTCGGCGCCTCAGCATCAATCCTTCGGCGGTCAGCATGCTCAGCTTCCGAGTTTGTGCAACGGCGCGGGCATGCATCAAGCGTGTCCGGGGTTGATTTGGCATTTCTAATAATTGTTGGCAAATACCAACAGTCGTTGGTGGGAATTGCTGCCCAGCGCATGTCCACCTGAGGATTCATATCACGTCTTTTAGCCGCAGTCTGGTGGCTGAAGGCTGTTGGCTCAAGTTCGAGGCCGTAAGCTGCTCCTCCAGATCGAAGGGCTCCACTGCAGGACACAGCGGAAATACGATTGGCGGGGCCAACGAAAACCCATCTCCACTACGCGCCTGTCCGCACCAACACAACACACGTGAAATGTCTTATCGTTGCTGCGACGTGGACGACCCTGGCTCCAATCTCACATGGCAGGCCGTTTTCGGGGCCAGCAGCCACTGTACGGGGTAAAGGGCACTCCCACGCCGCGCGCCATGCCTGCGAGCCTAGAGCCAGAGCCCCGGCGATTGGTTGCTAGCCGGCGCAAGCGAACAGCCATGTATTCGTGCCATGCCGCTTGCCACAAGCAGCGACGTCCCGGAGGGCAGATGGGCAACTGTACAACGATTAAATTACCGGTAGTCAATGACCAGAAATGCAGGGCACACAAGAGTCCATGGCAGAGAGCCTACGAGGCACTGAGAAGTAAGCAGGTGCGCGACCTGGACAAGCAAGAGCCCATCCCCCCCTTCATCACACCTCCGTGGCGACGAGGTC